>CM065381.1:27487335-27494835 GCA_033060915.1 Euryodendron excelsum | reverse complement strand
GGTCCACAAGGATCCGCTAGAGCCTTAAGCACCATTATTCCAGGTAGTTTTTTCGGACCAGGCAGTCCCGGAAACCAACGCCATCCAGGTAGCTTCCCGGGATCGAGCGATCTCGGGGACCAACACCTCATCAAAGACTCCAGACGGTTCACTTCTGGTGCTTGCTAGCCCACCAATGTAGAATGTCCGTCATTCGGTAGTTCTCCGGGACCAGGTGTTCTCGGAGACCAACATCACCCTTCCAGGTAGCTTTCTAGGACCAGGAGTTCTCAGGAACCAACACCACCCTTACAGGTAGCTCTCTAAGACCAGGTATTCTTACAGACCAACACCGTGCAGGTAGTGTTCTGAGACCGGGCGGTCTCGGGAACCAACACCTAGGTCAACACCGGCGCCTGCTAGCCCGACTCGGTGAAAAATGACCAAATTTGTCCCTTGGGCCTCCAAGCACGTTTTGGGAAAGTTTAAAATCCCTCAAAACGATAAGTCCATCCTTCCATAATGTTGTCAAACCATCAGGCATCCCCTGCACGCCATCTGGTCCAAATATGGTCCTATTCCGGCTCACTCTAGTCAAAATGACCATTTTGCCCCTAAACGACTCAAAACGACACGAACCCCGCTGAATGGCGACAGACTCTCTCAAAACCATCGCTGAATAGCCCTACACGCTTAACACAATATACCAGACCATTCCTAACCATTTCCAGCCAACTCCGGTCAAAATGACTGTTTTGCCCCTAGGAGCCAAAAACGCCCCGATGCAGCACCGGCCTTGGGTTTCGAGCAAAGGATTTCACCGCACGCCTTTGTTTAACCCAAGGAACACCCTACGACACTAAACTCACACAACTAGATAAAAGTCCCTGGATCGTCTCACAGACGCTCCGCTTAAATTGTCTTTTCTTCCAATTCCCTGATCATATCGCACAGTCAACCGACTTGAGAAACGCATAAATCAGGGAATTCTCAAAAGCTCGTCCATAGATCTTTCCATCGATACGGTTCGATCAAATAGATCACTTCCTGAAGCCCCGCATCCTACGGCGCAAAAACTATAACTTTTGGCAACCCCTGGAGCGTCTCGCAGACGCTCCGCCAAGGTTGACTTTTTCTCCGATTCCCTAATCAAAACGCACCATCAAACGACTTGAGAAATGCGTAAATTTTGGAATTCTGGAAAGTAGTTCCAGAGTACTTTCCATCGGAATGGTCCGATTGAATAGATCGCTTCTCGAAGGCCTCGATCACATCAAATGAAAACAGCTACTTTTGAACACACACGGAGCGTATCACAAACGCTCCACAAAAGTGTCCTTTTTGGCACGGTTCCCAAGACGATATCCCATGCTTCTAAACATAATTCAAACTCTTCGAAAACATGAAAGTTCATCGAACGCACTAGGAGAATATCCCCAGTGCGACCGATTCCCCTGGAACCTTCCCGGTTGGCCCAATTACCGAGGCAAAGTTTGGGCGAATCTTCCCGGTGATGGAGCATATGCTACATGCGCTCGAATTTTGTTCAGATCGACCGACTTTCGATCACCGGTCGAGATTTAATCAGTACATAGGGTGCCACGTGTTATTTTGGCAATGGAACAGTACCTGCACATATCCTACATGCGCACAGCCAAAGTTTGGCCATGCGCATGTCCTACATGCGCACGGCCAAAGTTTGGCCATGCGCATGTAGCACATGCACACGGTCTGTTCCAGATTGCCTATAAATAGAGGCCTCCCCCCTTGCATATTCCAGGTCTGAAATTGATATGAAACTTTGCTGAAATCACTCCAGAAACTCGAATCTCTATACATATTCTCCGTCTGCAATGACGTTTTTCTTCGTTTCTTGGTTCGATGATACAGGGGCTGTCTTTACTAGAATCTCAACCTCCTTACCACTTCTCAAGACGATTGCACTTACATTTTCTCTTGGATTTACTACTGTTTGAGAGGGTAATTTCCCCGAACTTTGCACCTCTAGCCGACTAATTGTGGTTGCCATCTAGCCCATCTGATTGTCTAGACTTTGAATACTGGCCCTCGCCTCTTGTTGAATTGTTTCGTCTCCTGTTGAAATTGCAAAGTATTAATGGCAAGAGACTTAACAATATCTTCTAAAGACATACTAGAATTAGAAGTTTAGCCCGATTGTTGTCTAAGGGGATATGGCTGCTTATATTGTTGGCAACTTGGGTGGTTTTGAGTCATGAGCTGATTTACTTGTAGATTCCCATAGCTAAGATTAAGGTGATCCCTCTATCCCAAGTTGTACATACTTGAATGGAGATCATACTTTCTTTGCGGTTGTTTAGGAAAACCACCTGCCGCATTCACTTGCTCAATGGGCTCCTCTTGAATAGTTGGACACATATCGGTTGGATGCCCTGCTACTGAACAAATCCCACAAGCCTTCATGGTTTGCATATTACCTACAACCATTTGACGAACAAGAGAAGTTAGGCTCAAAAATTTTCCTTACAATAGAGGAAATATTTATCTTATTGACATGCTTAGGTGGGGGGTCAAGTCTAATGCTAAATTGTTGAGAGTTGGCAGCCATATTTGCAATTAAGTTTCTTACAGCCTCGAGAGTTTTATCCACCAAAGCTCCTCCACTAGCAGCATCAATCATGCTCCTATCAATAGGTAGAAGGCCCTCATAGAAATATTGGATAAGAAGTTGCTCACTAATTTGATGATGGGGGTAGCTTTCACATAATTTATTGAAACGTTCCTAGTATTCGTTTAGGGACTGTTCGTTGTGCTGCCTTACACCACAAATTTCCTTTCGAATGTTAGCCGCCCTTGAAGCTAGGAAATATTTCTTAAAAAACAATCTCTTCATCTTGTTCTACATGGTAATACTTTCGGAGGGTAGATAATGGAGCCAATCATTTGCCGAATCCTTTAAACAAAATGGGAAGGCTCTTAATTTAATTTGCTCTTCAGTCACCCATGTGGATTTCATACTCGTGCATACTATATGAACTCCTTTAGATACTTATGAAGATCTTCACCTGCAATACCATGAAAAGTGGGCAAGAGATGTATAGTCCCGATTTTAATTCAAAAGTAGTAGTAACATCTAAAGTAGGGAATGCTATGCATAAGGGTTGTTGATTCAGATCAGGGTTAGCAAGCTCTTTTAAAGTTTAATTTCCAGCCTTGACTTCCTCCTCTTCTAAATTAGAATTGCTAGCAAATAAGGAATCAAGAGCTGGATCATTCTCTGCAAATTTTTTTCGAGCTTCCCTTCTAGACTTGTGCAAAGTTTTCTTTATTTTCGGATCGCACTGCAAATCACCTTGATTAGAAGATCGAATTACAATCATAAACAATTAAGGAACTCTAACAAACCATGGAAAACAATTTAGGAAAATCTAGATTAATGAAAATAAGTAAAAATTCTACGCTAACATAAGAAAAATGCCTAAAAACCCTAAACAACAGTGGAATTTGGCCTCGAGAGAGTGGGGCTAGTAATCCTATGGATTAACTGGTCTTGCTCAAAACATCGTTTTCCTTCAGAAAACTATATGTCAAGGCTTAGCTCTACCGGAATCTGAATTCTGCCAATTGTAACTATTGAAAATTAACCCAAAAAAAATTTCAAGAACGAAATTAGGATCACAAGAAGCATAAAAATCAACTAAAATCACTCCCCGCCAACAGCGCCAAAATTTGGTGTGCTGTCATAGGGAACCAAAAATAAAACCTATACCTCTTAAAAAACAAACACGTAGTAGTGCGAGTAAGGATCGTTCCCACGGACAGTGTCTAGCCTAGTTTTATGCTATGTAAACAATGATGGAGGGTTTTGGGTATAATGAAAACAATTTTAATAAAAATAACTAAGGAACAATTCAGATTAAAGTATCAAAATCAATCAAAAGAACAAACCTTGTGTAAGCACCCCATTTTTGCCCGTTCGGCAATCTCCGGCCCAACCGGGTTCATTTTTCAAACATCACAGTATATGTAAGTTCAAGATGAGCCTCTCAACTCCAATCCAGTCAACCGGTCGCTTCCTGGGCCCACAAGGTCTTGCTGGATCCATAAGCACCATCATTCCAGGCAGCTTTCCAGACTGGGCGGTCTTAGAAACCAATGCCATCCAGGTAGCTTGCCAAGATCGGGCGATCTCGGGGACCAACACCTCATCCTGTTGCAGATGGTTCACTTCTGGCTCCTGGTAACCAATTAATGTAGAATGTCCGTCATTCGGTAGCTCTCCGAGACCAGGTGTTCCCGGAGACCAACACCACCCTCACAAGTAGCTTTCTAGGACCATGCGTTCTCAGGAACTAACACCACTCTACAAGTAGTTCTCTACGACCAGGTGTTCTTATGGACCAACACCGCACAGGTAGTTTTTTGAGACCGAGCAGTCTCACGAACCAACACCTTGGTCAATACCGGCGCTTGCTAGCCCGACTCGATGAAAAATGACCAAACCTGCCCCTTAGGCCTCTAGGCACGTTTTGAGAAAGTTCAAAATCCCTCAAAATGGAAAGTCCACCCTTCCAAAGTGTTACTAAACTGTTAGGCGCACTCCATGTGCTATCCGGTCCCATTCCGGTTGACCCTGGTCGAAATGATCGTTTGCCCTGAACACCCCAACACTGCACAAACCCCACCAAATGGTAAACAACTCTCCCGAAAAACATTCCTGAATGACCCGGCACGCTTAACATGACATTCCGATCCATTCCTGACCATTTTCAGCCAAAACCAACCAAAATGACCATTTCGCCCCTAACGGCCTGAATGCGCCCTAAAACAACACCGGTCCTAGGTTACTAAACGGAAGATCTCGTCATGAACCCCCATTTTACCTAAGGAAGACCTCACGGCGCTAAACACCCACGACTCAATAAAAGTTCCCCAGAGCGTCTCGCAGACGCTCCGCCAAAATTGCCTTTTCTCCCGATTTCCTTGTTATAACTCACCGTCAAATGACTCGAGAAATGTGTAAACTAGGGAATTCCCAAAAGCTCATCCATAGGTCTTTCTATTGATATGGCTCGATTAGATAGATCACTTCCCGAAGCCTTTCATCGTATAGCGCAAAAACTGCAACTTCCAACAACCCTTGAAGCGTCTTGCAGATGTTCCGCCTAGATTGACTTTTCCACCAATTCACTAATTGTAACGCATCGTCAAATCACGTTTCCTGATACGATATCTCAATTAGTTTTATGCTAATTGAGAAATGCATAAAACTAAGAATTCTTGAAAGTATCTCCAGAGTATTTTCCATCGGTACTGTCCGATCAGAAAGATCACTTCCCAAAGGCCTCGATCACACAACATGAAAACAGCTACTTTTGAACCCCCACAGAGCGTATCATAGACGCTCCATAAAGATGCCATTTTATGCACGTTTCCCGATACAATATCTCACGATTCCAAACTCCATTCAAACTTTTTGAAAACACGAAAGTTCACTGAAAACCCTAGGAGAACATTCTGGGTGCAACCGATTCTTTGGAAACCTTCCCAATTGGCTCAATTATCGAGGCAAAGTTTAAACAAACACTCCCGGTGATAGAGCATATGCTACATGCGCCTAGATTTTGATCAGATCGACCAAATTTGGATCAACCGTTAGGATTTAACCAGTACACTGGGTGCCACATGGCATTGTGGCAATGGAACAGTACTGGCGCATGTGTTACATGCGCCAAGAAAAGTTTTGGCCAGGCGCATGTAGCACATGCGCTAGGCCTGTTCTAGATTGCCTACAAATACCAGGCCCCTCTTTGTATATTCAAGAAAAAAAAATTGATGCGAAGCTCTACTGAAATTGCTCCAGAATCTCAAATCTTTACATACATTCTACTCCTCCAACACTTAGGCTAGATTCTACCTCCCTTTAGCCCATACACTTCACCTACATAACCCTACACACCATTAAACCCCTCCTTCCAACCCCTTAAGCCTACTAGAATCCTTCCAAGTTCAAGTCAAGGCATCCATTGAAGATTACAAGTGTGTTGAAGGCAAAATGTGGTATCTCTTTTACATTTTTGTATTCCCCCACTCTTCTCTTCTCCCTCCTAGCCTACTTAGGCTATTCTCTATTTTAATCCCCATCTTCAACCCCCTTTTCTTGCATGCTTAAGCCAAGAGGGAACTTAGTTCATGCCTAGAGTAAAGCTAGTGGGAGTCACCGTGTAGGGGGATCTTTCACTAGCCTACTTTAAGATGGTATGGCCTAGGAGCCCCTTGTTTATGTGGTGTAACCTAAAGCCTTGTATGTATTTATGACCCCTTACATTTTGCTACCTAAATCATGTTTTGTGTGTTTGGCTTCATTTTCATGTTTCTAACCATGTTCTACAAAGCTTGCATTATTCCTATTTCCATGCCATTTTCAAGTTCAATGTTCTTTTCAAAATGGTTCTAAGAGTTGGCTCCTTATAGTTTAGGATAAGACCTTAGAAACCATGCCTTAGAAAATCCCCCACTAACCCCCGTAACTCACACTTTTGCATCATTGCATTTCAACTTGCATAAAAAAATGTTTTCCAACTCTCTAATTTCCAAGGTTTCCATTCTCTCAAGTTTAGTGGTTGAAATGGCCCCATGGAGCCCTCTCTTGAGTGGTCTTCCTTTTATTTGGCCATAAGAACCCTAACTTGTTGGAATGATTTCCTTTAAAAATAGTTTTCAAAATCCTTTACTCAAAAAATGGTTTCAAAAATTCGTTCTCTCCATCTTTGCATTAAAAATGGTATTTCAAGAGTTGTCATCATCATGTTAGTTTTTGAACTTCATACTCTTGTCAAGATAATGGTTATAATGGTCATAAGGAAACCTTCTTTAGAATGGTCCTCAAACACCAACCATATAAACCATACTTTCGGCTAAAGTCAAATTTTCATGAAAATGATATTCGGAAAGGTTGTCTACCAAAATTCTTTGCATAACATAACTTGTTTTTTGAAACTCTTTCCAAAATGCATCAAACCACCTTTTAAAATCATCTCCCAACTTAACCCTAGGTTAACTTGACCCTAGTCGTCTAATCCTAGGTTAACTTGACCCTAGTTGTCTAATCCTAGGTTAACTTGACCCTAGTTATCCAACTCTAGGTTAACTTGACCCTAGTTGTTCAACCTTAGGTTAACTTGACCATAGTTGTCTAACCTTAGGTTAACTTGACCCTAGTTATCCAACCCTAGTTACTCAACCCTAGGTTAACTTGACCTTAGTTGTCCAACCTTAGGTTAACCTAACCCTTGTTGGTTAACCCTAGGTCACCTTAACCCTTGGTGAACCAAACCTTAATTTGTTAACCCTAGGTCACCTTAACCCTAGGTTAAGCTAACCCAAGCTGGTTAACCTCAGGTCACCCCTAACCATAGGTCAACCTAACCTAGGTTAGTGTACTTCAAGGCTACAACTCATGAACCCTTTTAAATGACCTTTCTATTTAAAACTATTCCCATGACTCACTTTTCCAAAACCTTCTATCCTCTTGAGATTTCA